>JAINUG010000066.1:4551630-4574130 GCA_029706075.1 Aldrovandia affinis | reverse complement strand
TTTTTTCGAGGATCGAAAAACAGAAAACCCCTTTAAATACCGTGGGCTCCTGTCCCTTCCCTTACTGATTACTGAGGAAGTGCCGCTCTGTCGTTTGTTACTGTTGTCAGCGATTGCTCCTAACATCAAAACATCTAAATAATGCACAGCAGTATTGTTGCTAGTGCAATACAATCCAGTTAGAAAATAATAAATGAATGCTAAATGCTATTTGGCTATTCTAGATTGGGAGGGCAGAAAACAACCCAGTAAGAAATATGGCCATTTTTCTCAGGTACACATCCAGGTGCATGAACAGAGGGATTGTGTCTGTATTTGGCTGAATATGATAGGGAAGTGCATTCGCATTTGTCCCCAGTTCTGCTCTGTTTCTCATTCAGTATTATACAATAACGGCGTGTGGTATCGCTGCCATGTCAACAGTGCCCTCCAGAATTATTGGTTGGTAGCAAAAAATGCTACAAAGAAATGTTTATTTTTTGATAGGCATTTTTTTCCTTCTTCTTTGAATAATTTGACTTCAATTAAAGTTTAGATTTCTCTCATATTTTGAGCGTAAGATCAAGGTGATGAACAACAAAGACATTTTTTCACAGCTTTTTTGGCTCATCTTTACCAGGGGTGCCGATAATTCCGGAGGGCACAGTACGAAAGGGGCGTCACCGGAAGGAGGAGTGAGTTGGGTCGGTTGTTGGTTTGATAGTTTGCCTCAAACAGCTCCGTTCACCTCCAGCGCTTGAGAAACGTGCTCTGGTCTCCCGCGCTGGATTCTCAAACAGCTAACGGGGCGTTCAGCAGCGGAGGGCAAAGAGAGGAAAGCACACTTTGATCAATGGCTGTGCGAGCGCCAGAAAAACAAATCAAAACATGCCTTAAAAAAAATCGACAGTCCCGACACCGCGCTCGCCACAAAAACCCTATTTGAAACCGTAGACCTGCGGAGAGGGAGGGAGATATCGAGCCCTGCGATGGGTCAGTTTCGGGGGCGGGCGGGCGGGATTTCCTCGAACGACGTCGAAAAAAGCAGTTTCATTGTTTCAGTTTGTTTCCTTTCTTCTCTCCCCCAGGCAAGGCCCTGACCTTCCTGCTCCTGCAGCCCCCCAGCCCCAAGCTGCCCCCCCACAGCACCATCCGCCGCACGGCCATCGACCTGATCGGCCGCGGCTTCACCGTGTGGGAGCCCTACATGGACGTGTCCGCCGTGCTCATGGGCCTGCTGGAGCTGTGCGCCGACGCTGAGAAGCAGCTGTCCAAGTAAGTCTCCGCACGAACCCCCGAACCCACGCCTCCGCGAAGCGAGCGACGCCGGCGGCCCGTACGGAAACTCTGACTCGCTTCGTAGAGGCGTGTGTGTTTTTCAGCCTTTTATTATGAAACTCTGCTGTAATGCAATTGTGCACGCTTGTTTTTTGTCAACTGGTGAAGTGCACTTTGTTTTACGGCCTTCCTCTTTTGCGTTTTCCGTGATTGGTTTCGTGTCATGGCGGCCTTCCGGCTTTTATGCCCGCGTTTCCGTTCTGATTGGTTTCAGGGAGTCCCAGGGTAGCTGCGGCAGGCATCGCTCTGGCGACAGAACCAGGTGCTTACGCCAGTCTCCACGAGGGAAAAGACGAGAGAGTGAGGGTAAGAAGGCTACGGCCTAACTCCCCCGTGGAGGTTTTGCTGGAGTTCTTCTGAGGCTGCTCAGACAAGCTCCGAGAGCCTTCAGGCGTGCCTGCTCAACTGGCTCCAGCCGTGGGCGGCCGGGCGGCTCCTCCCACAACTGCTGTCCACAACAACAGTGCTGGATTTTGACAGGCGGTCGCTGTCCATGGTTCTGGAGCGACGTTTTTGAGCACGGATGCACGTTGGTACTAGGCCCCACCGAATAGAATTAGATACCAAAATGAGAGCGACTCCCCTATTTCAAACGCTTAGTGTTTTTTTCCCAGCTATCGTTATTTTGTACAAATCGCGCAAAAATTGCACACAGTTCACGAAGCACAGTTCGATGCTAAAATGTCTACACACCAATGAGTGTAGTGATACAGTAATAGACATAATTGTTGTCTTGTCCAATTGTGGTTCCTTCCCGTTCCTGTAACACAGGGAAGGAAAAGTTCATAGAGTTGTTGTCATTGTTTTGGATAGTCTTCAACAAGGATACATATCACAAAATACAGTATTAAACACGTAAGCAGTGGTGATAACGATGAGTTAAATGTACGTGGTAGTGGAGTCTGAAGGGGTGGGCTTTGAGTAGCGTGTGTGAAAGCAACGGCGCATAGTTCAGACGACGCTCAGGGGCCCTCGGTTCCGCTGTTTCCCGCCGCACGTCACGCGACGTTTGACCGCGGCGGCGCTGCCGATCCGACGCGCCGGACCCGACACGCTGAACGATGGAACCGGAGCCCTAATGCGATCGGGGAGCATCGATATGATGTAATGATGTCTGCGCTGCTTCATGTCCCGAGACCTTTCGCCGCGGAAAACGAGACCCATCAGTCGGCTCCTGACCCCCCTCCAGAAGCCGGCCCGCAAACGAGGTTAACGCCGGACTGCCGAGACACCGAGCGAAAGACACCGGCAACATCTGGTTATGTAATTAAGATGAAACCCCATCTTAACGAATTTATTATGAGTATAAATATGTCTGCCTCTCCGTGCAGCGCGTGCTAACGCGGTTAGGATGAAATGGCGGTGATTTCTCAGGGTTTATTAGGGCAAGGGCCCGAGACAGGGCAACCCCCATGCACTTAGCGCAGACTCGAGATATGGACGTGACGCGCTCTCCCAGACCAGGGGCCTGCCCCCGACGCAGTCGCCCCTGACAACGCCGCCGGTCCTAGCGTCTCGTTTTTGCCTGCGGAACAAAAGCCTGTACAAAAAGGCTGAACAGAATATCCGGAGCGCAGAGAGGACGCGTATTCAGCAGTGCCTTAGCTGTTGTTCTTGGCGGGTATTCGTAAAACATCTCCGAGTGCCGATTTGGGATCAGTTTAGCCTTTTAGTGAATGGATGAGGTCAGCGCAGTGACCCGATCCTAGATCGGCACTCTTTCCGATGGCCGCGCGCACGAGTGTCAGCACACGCTGGTGTCATCAAGTACGTGCGTCTCAAGCCTCCGTTGAGTTTGAGGAACGCCCCCCCCAACTGTTCTCCTCCCACCTCTCCACGCGGTGAGGCGGTCGTGGGTTTAGAAGAGTCTTGACCTTGTGACGTTTGAGGGCCTTTTCCAAGGTCAGCGGTTCTCACAGGCACCAAGCGGTCATGCTCAAAGAGATTGAGCCCAGCAACGTGGCCGTTTCGGGTGGGGACTACCAGGCCCATTTTGGAGTGCTGGCCAATGCTTTGCTGGGGATGTGATAAAACTGTATCCCCCCCCAGTTCGATGCGAGATTGGCGGCAGAAGGACCGGGATAAGGCTAAATAAGACAGGGAGCGGCCATCAGCGCCACATTAATTTACTGGAATCGACCGCAGGGGCACGTTTTCACATCTCTCAGTCTCCTCGTTGCCGAGCTATCCAAATTCAGCCATGACAGGGTAAAAAAAAAAAAAAACAGGACCTGTGTGCTTTAAATCATTTTCACAGGATCACTGGAAACCACGGCGTCTGGTGTTAGTGTAAATCCATACATTTATAACATTTTCTGACCAGTGTATGTTAAGAAATGCATTTTCACACCGAGGGGCGAAGCAAGCCCACTCACATTAGCAGAGAAGGCAATGGAGGGCTTTTGGCTCTTCTCACTGTTGCTGACGCTCATAAACGGGTTACTAAGGATCCGGCCACAGTGCGAGGTCCTTCTGGATTAGCTGTTGGGGAAGATGAGGAATTCAGCTGACACATCACAAGTAACCGGACTGGTGAAGTGGAGTTGTTATTTGATGGATGAGATCTTCCGAATAGGGGCTCTATAAGGCAGCTAATAAGGAGTATTTCTGTTTCAACATGAAGTCCTAATTCTAAGTCTTCATATGTATGTATCCACTATATACTGTATATATATATGTATATGTATAAAGAGAGAGAGAATAGAAATAGATAATAGAAATAGATCGTTGGATGTTTAATTGTGGAGTACAGGCTTTCTGTGTGAGTGAGACAGAGAGGGCGATATCCAGTGATATGTTAATGAGGCCTCTGAGTGAATGTACTTATACACTTCATATATTTGTATATGTACTGCTGATGAATGTGTCAGATTATGAGCACGAGAGTCATTTTATTGTGTTCTGCAGAAGCACACATTCTGTGGGCTGTGTGGCATGCACGCTGGGCCCTGATTGATCAGAGCAGCGAAGAAAGCCTGACTGATCTAACAGTAGCATAATGGAGAGCGCAATGTAAATATCATTCGTGTCTGCAGGCCTTATCCCTGTGTTTGCATGCTGTTGTGCGTGTGTAAGAATGCGTGAGAAAGCGCACTACAGCATCTGGACACCCTGTGCTGTATTCTACAACCTCAAGTACTGAAGGGCTTGCATTTAGCCCGAGGTAGTCAATGTGTACTGGAAGGTATATTGTGTTATTTTGGATTTAACTGGGGGAAAAAAAAAATTCCCTGACATGGAACAATTCTATATAAACCAGTCAAATGGCTGCAGGAATAGGGGATAAGAATAACAATATTGACAACAATAAATTGAAACAATACGTGCAGCTTTTTAACGTCTGATTTAATGGCGTGATAAATAAGTCATTAGCGACAGCAGAAATGATATCTGCGTTATTAGCCTGACTGTAAATGAATGACCTTTCTCCGCGCGCCTGCGCTGTTGCCCCGCCACCGCCGTGGGCCCGTCAGCCGTCTCGCCTTAATTACAGAGCCGGGGATTGTGCACTGTCATTAGTACGGCGGCCTGCAGATCTCCTGTTCTGAAACAGGAGTGTAGGTGGCACTGTGGCTAAGCCTATGGCCCTCCAGACACCGGGCCGGCCGGCGGAATGCGTGGGATTTAATTAGACCTGCCGCGTGAAGATTAAACGCCTCGGCCGGCCCGGGGGGGACGGGGGAGACTCGCCGGTGCTGTCGAGTCACGGGGGAACGGCGTCTGGGCGGACGGGAGCCGCCGGCTCTTTGCCGTCGCGCCGGCGGTGCCTGCCGCCTGCGGAGAGACGTCCTGTGAAATGGCGTCGGCGAAGGCTGGGTTTTGCACACACCGGCTATTCCTTTGACGTTTCCTAGTCGGGGCCGGGTCTCTTTACAGAGGCGTGTGTCTTTCTCTGCGGTTTCTCTGAGGAGCAGAGATAAATTGCCCGCTGTATACTTATGTTTTATCATTTGGAAACATTTGTTTTTCATTGAAAATGAGAGGTGCTAGGCAATTGCTGAAACACACCGATGCTGTTAATTGTTTATTCACTTCATGTATTTCATAATTTTTTTACTGTAGTGGGAAGATAAAGATTGTTTTTCCGTATCGCAGATTTTAATATTGATTGGTATTGGACATCAGATACTTTGTTTTCGAAATGCTATATTTTTGACATAGCTGTGAAAATAAAGGAAACACTTGAGTAAATGAGGGATACAAAGTATATTGAAAGCAGTTGCTTCCACACAGGTGTGGTTCCTGAGTTAATTCAGCAGTTAACATCCCATCGTGCTTAGGATTGTGTATAAAAATGCTGGGCAGGCCCCGTTGCTCATTATTGTGGCTACCATGGCTAGAAGAAGCGATCTCAGTGACTTTGAAAGAGGGGTGATTGTTGGGTCACATTTGGCAGGAGCTTCAGTGATGAAGCTTTTTGCTGATGTTTCATGAGGAACAGTGGCTTAGGTGATGTTAGCATGGAATTCTGAGGGAAAGACATCATCAACTAGGGGCAACTGTGGTTGAAAATGCGTACTCCTCGACCGTGATGTCCGTGCATCGGTTTGAGATGCAAGGCAAAACAGACGAGCAACTCTGAATCAGTTTACTGCAAATATCAATTTAGGGCGTGAGCAGACAGTTTCATCAAGAACAGTCCGTCAAGAGCTTGACAGAGAAGGATACTATGGTCAGGTTTCAGCGCATAAACCCCTTATTACACCTAAAAATGCTCGTTTGCAAGTAAAGTGGTGCAAAGAACACAGGCAGTGGTCTACTGAGCAGTAGGAAAAAAGTAACATGGTCAGATGAGTCATCCTTCTCCTTTGCCGCATGACAAAATAAACCTACAGGCCAGAGTGCTTGTTTCCAATGGTGAAGGGTTCTGCCAGCTCTGTAATGGGATAATGGTGTTGCATCCCTCCAATAGAGTTCCAGACAGTTGTAGAATCTATGCCAAGGCGCATTGAAGCTGTTCTGGCGGCTCGTGGTGGACCAACCCCTTATTAAGTCACATTTTGTTGGTGTTTCCTTTATTTTGTCAGTTGCCTATACATATTTGGCAGTCACTGCTGCCAGCAGACAATATGTTTGTTTCAGAATGAATCTAAATTGCTGATTTGTGTATTAAGTTTATTTTCCACACAGAGTGAATGTAGTGCTACATCGGGCCTATGAGTCGCATGTATGCATAACCCACACACCTGCATATCTCAGAAAATACCTAGTTTGGGTATTATTCTGTATTTTAAATATGAAGATAAGCTGAACAATGTATTTTTTTATTGAATAGTTGTCCAATAGATGAACCATACAAATTGAAATATTATTATAATTAAGTTTAAATTAATTTGGAATACAGATCTCCCTACTGTAAGTGTGTGTCTGCTAAGCGAATACATGCCGGCAGTACGTTACATCAAAGCAGGCTTGCATGGTGTCACTTCAATTTTAAATGATGTCAAAATGACCAGTAGATCAGACCGCTGCATGTGCTGTAAGTATGTGCACAACATACTCAGCTTTGTGCCTTTGAGACTCTCAAACACATGACACTGTGTATACCTTTCTCCTGCAATGTGCGGGGGTTCCGTATGCATAAAAAACTTAAAAGCATCCTATGTGTAAAACCCATAAAAAGATTCAATTCCACATCATGTGGGGAAAAAACAAAACCAAAACAAAATAATTCTCCTTTTCTAGTAATCGTCCATTTCTATCAACCATAATACAATTGTTTAAATTTTATATCATATTTATTTGTCTGTTACATTATAATTGTGTTATAATTGTACATATTTTTTCTTGTAAAAGTAATGAGGTCTGTATGGGGGAGTTGTGTGTCGTGGAGAAGCAGGAAAGGAGATTGAGGATCCCTCGTGGAAGGATAAACAGGTGTGATTCTTCCTGCTTTGTGCTCACATTAAGATCATTACATGGTTAATTCAGCCGCTTCAGAATAACCCTCCGTCCATTTCTGTTAAGCCCCGAGAAACCACAGGTTTCTGAATCCTCTCAAGAAAAGCAACACGTTTTGTTTGAAGTTACGACACGGGAAAAAAAATAGAGATCAATCTAGTGAATTCGGCTTGAATTTATCCTATATACTACTAGAAGAGATAAGAGAATGCCGAAAAGGCAAGACAGAATTATTAATATTTGGCCGAACGTTAGGCTGATGATGAATGTAAAGCACGCGCGGAGACAGACAACAGCTTGACAAAATTAATAATAAATAATACGAGATGCCATAAAGCATAAAGCGCACCTTTCCCTGCTGCTCTGCATGGCCCCTGATTTATATGCCCGGCGATAATTCTGAGAGAAAAAAAACTGCAAACTGCCAGCGATATCTGCCCATGCTTGGCTGCCTGCTTCTTTCAACTAAGTATATTGACAAATTGTTGGATCGAGTTATAACAAAGCGAATAGCTGGAAGTCACGTTCATGTAAATGCACTGATAGCCGAAATAATCCCTTTTCAATAAGGAGACCGGAGCGCTTTCTCACGAAGAAACGTACACCTCCCTCGGCCCTTATTATGCCAAGACAATATGAGCCTCGGCCTTTGAGCTGTTTTATGTACGTATGTAGACTGTTTGAGGATGTTTCTCTCAGTCTTGCGTGTACATACTACCAATACACACATTCACAACAATAATTAAAATGTGAGATGTATATACACACACATATATTCTATATATATATATATATATATATATATATATATATATCCCCTTCGGAGCGGAGCGCTTTCTCGCAAAGAAATACACACCTCCCTCGGTTCTTATTCTGTCAAGACAATATGTGTGTGTGTGTACAGGATATGTGGCTACAGCGTATATATACACATATATATATATATAGTGTGTGTTTGTGTGTATATATATATATGGCACACACACAGACAACCCTGAATTAAGAATTAAGATGTGAGATGTGTGTGTGTGTGTGTGTGTGTGTGTATCTTTCTCTCTATATATATATATATATATATATATATACACACACACGCAAACAGATTTAGTAGATGAGATTAAATGTGAAACAAAGCCATGCATTACTCATTTTCGAACTGAATTTCATAGGTTATAATATGATCAAAGATTTCATGCCCAAATTTAAATGAGCGCCCAAAGTCAATAATTCACATTTCATCAAGGATATCATCAAGGAATGACACAAGCACATTTGTGTTGTGTGTTTGTGTGATTAAGCTGTGGATTAGTATCCACTACCTGTTGTTGAATGCCTCTTCTGAGGGGGCAGAGCAGAATTGGAAAGCTGCAATGCCGTTGTCTGGGATCACAGCAGAAGTGTTTATTCGTCATGTTAGAGGCTGATTCCATACACCAAAAGCCACCGGATTCTGTGTTTGCAGACATGTTTGAGTTGTGTACTTTGCTCCTGGATTACTGAGGGGAACGGGTCATTTGTTAGCATGTTAAATTTTGTGCACAGAAATTTTGTGTTTTGAAAAAAACGACAGAAAAATACTGGAAAATATTTTCATTTAGTATATTTATGTTTGTTTTGCACATGTTTTCAGGGTCCACAAAAAATTGTCAATTGATTATAACTGCATTGAGGTACGTGCATGAGGATGATGCCCCACCCTAGAAAAAATGCAGGTAAAAGGGTGCATTTATGTTAAATAGAAATGCATTTAAAGCCTCCATATTTATTGAGATACAAGATGAACTGCAGTCCTGTAGTATTTTATTTCATTTCAATTTTCTTAGCTCAAGTATATTTAATTTAATGTCTGACATTGCCAGAACTGAATTCAACAGGGAATTTACACAGACAAAATGTGCATTGTTATTCTTGGTTTCACTTTCTCTGTTGTGTTATATATATATATTATCTTATCTTTATCTGTCTGGATTAATTGATTCATAAGAAGTATTTAAAACTCTTTAGCAATTCTGAAACTCCTTTTTGTATTTCAGTACTTTTTTTTTTACAGTCAGGTTACACATTTGTCTCAAAGTATGATACAGTGGACCCATTTATTTTTAAAATGGAAAAAAGTCAGAGTATTTAAGTAGAATGTGGCCTGAATTATACAACAAATCTTAAATATAATATATAATCTTAAACACAAATGCATGCATGCATACACATGCTCCTGTTGGTTGATTTTTCCGATTTTTGATTTGCATGTTGGTAAAATAATTGTAGTTTTTTGTTTTTTTTTTTTGTTCAGCACGAACATGAGGGAGAAATTGAGCAAATAGTACACGTTATAGATATGGATGATAAAAGAATGTATTGAGCACCGATGCCAGATTTATCCGTGCTACAGTTACATTTGGCTGTGCTATACTGAGGTAGTTCAGGAAAAAAAAAAAGTCCAGATGGTTGGATTGAAGTGTTCAGAGGAAACTGTGCTTGTGTGTGTGTGTGTGTGCACATTTGTGTGTGTGTGTGTGTGTGTGTGTGTGTGTGTGTGTGTGTGTGTGTGTGCGCGCGCACACGCGGGCGCATTTGTGCCTGGGTATGCATGCACATTTGTTTGTGTGTGTGTGTGTGTGTGTGTGTGTGTGTGTGTGTGTGTGTGCCCATGTGTGTGTGCGTGCATGCGTATTTAGGTGTGAATATGAGACAGACAACTGTACAGTGAGAACCTGCATGTTTGTGAGGAGATGCACTGTACTGTAAGTGTTGTTTTGTGCACAGTTTGGGTATTGCTGTAAGTACTGAACCTCACAGAGGTTCAGGGGTGAAATCCGTTCTTACAAAGGTTTGCGAAGAATAGGGGCCCGCCGGTTAACCCGAAGCACAAACGAGGAGCTCTCCGTGGAGAACAGAGTGTGAGGAACAGCCCATTCCTCGTTAGGTCAATGCACTAAATTCAGTACACCGTATGAATTCAGAGATTTGGAAAGGACAGCCTTCACCCTTCTTTTAGGGTTTCAGTCTTTCCGTTCTCTCCATTTAATTTTCCATCATGAAGAAAAAGGGGTTGCACACATATTGTATTTATTCCCGTTATACCAAGTCAATTATCTGCGCAATACGCTTATAATTATATTCTGCGATGTAAATAGGGATGCCTCAAACGCCCGTAGCATTAGTGTTCTTGCGTGCAATATTTTCACCCCGCGCTGATCTGATCGGCTGCTGCTCACCTATTTGATCAGCGTTGCTTGGCTGTGCTGGTCTTGCGCATGCCCGTGTTATGCAACACACAGCAAAGGCTGTTCCTCCAAACGATTAACGTTATGTGCGAAACCACCCCCAAGTTTTGTTATGGCCCAATTTTAAAATAAATTAAACCAAATATCTTGATATGTTTATCGCTCTTTTTAATATCACTTATCAATCAAGGGTATATAAATATAAAAATGAGATTTTTACTGTGTACTACCCACCTCTACACGCTGCCCTCCATAAATGTTATAATTTTTTCCAAATTTACTGAGGTAATATATTTCATTGCGCTTGGGCACATTTTTGAATGCGCTTGTTGCTCTTGTAGTTGTTGTATTGTACAGGCAAATGTAAGCACATGGTGCACTGAGCCACTGTAAAGCTTTTGGGGGGGTGGGGGGGAGTATTTCTTAGCGATTTACTGCTCGCCATGGTTGAATACATACAGTGCATGTTTCAATGGAAGGTGAAACAGGCAGATTTCAGGTTGATTTTGCCCGGAGGCCTATTCTGTGCAGTACAAAGGAGAGGCCTACCAAGGCCGTGCGCCGTCCTTTGAGGGTGGAGAAAGGAGAGGAGGGCCGGTGGGCATCGCCGCTCCCGCGTAGCAGCAGGTGAGCTGGGCCCGAGGACCTGCGAGGCCCGGGAGACAACGGGGCCGCTCCCAACACTCCCACTCCCCCTCACCCCCCCCTCACCTCCATCTCCATTCAGCCTGCTCCACCAGCGCCAGCCTCGCGCGCTTCCCTTCCGGGGTCCGGGTCACCGCCACCATCCGGGTCCCCGTTATGGGCTGGCGGTCGCCATGTGAACGTGGTCTCGAGCCCTTCCTCGTCGTCGAGGCGACGAAAGAAAGCAAAAGCAGAATAATAGATTTTTTCTCTGTCTCTCTCTCTCTCTCTCTCACATACACGCACGCACACACACACACACACGGACGCACACACACACAAAATCAATAACTCGACTCGGAATCTCTCTGTGCCTCCAGCCCTCCCCTATTATCCAAACCTATAAATACTTTGTTAAACAACCTTAAAATAAAAAGAAAACAGAGCTGGGAAGAGGAAGGAATGAGCAGTTGATTCTGGCCTGCGCGCTCTCGGGGGAACAGTTTCATTCGCCAGTGTGGCGGGTGCGTTCTGCGCACGGCATAGCTGTGCATGCAGGCGGCCGGGGCCAGACGGGCCTTATCAATCTGGCCCGATCAAAATCGGAGTTCAGGTCAGAGCTTCTGCCAAATGAAGGTGGCTTATCTTCAGGGGTCTTTCCTGTACGACACCCCGCAGTGCTGAAGGTGCTCTCTGCATTTAAATTTGCTCCCCCCCACTTATATGATTTTTTAAAAATTCTTAAAAAATATATTTTTTTATACATTTATTTCAAATTTTCCCCGTTTTTCTTCCAATTTGGTTGCTAATTATACCCTTTATTTATCTCAATTCACCCTCCCCCACGAGTCCGCCACCCGTCCTCCGGGTCGAGACACTATTTTCCAGGCCGATTTTATCCGCCTTTAATTTTTTCATTTCATTTTTCATCGACTAACATAAATATGTTCCGATATAAAACATTTTAAAAAGTTAAGTATCAGGCTATGATGCATAAAAAGTCGAAATATCGCAAAAACATCAGGAAGAGGGTTTTGTGAACCCGGAGGGGCCTGTTGCCGATGACGTTCCATGATTTGTTTTCATCGACAAAGACCATTTCGCCGGCCCTTTTAGGCCTTTGCGGTGCGCTGGGATTCCGCGCTTAGCTTGCGCGATTAGCTTAGCTCGTGTGATGGCCATCGCGAGGCAGGTGTTCTGAGACTTGTCGTTTCCATTCTAAATTGGCCAGCTGTTCTGACCCCTACTGACACTAATCCCAGGGGCTGAAGTGACACTGCTCTGTCCGTCTCGCGGCCTTTACTTTGTGATGCATATACGTTTGAGTCGCTTACACTAAGCAGTCATTCGTTTTTAACAAAAAGATATTATTCGATATAAAGGATAAAATTGTAGTAATTACATTATCATCCAAGGCGTGCACTTCATTTATTTCTGTGCTGGCTTACAGTATGTATGCGTACAGATAAGTAGTGTGTGACTGTAGCTGTGTACTGCATGTTGTGATTAATGCTGGACTTATCTGTGGTCATATACAGTCAAATGATTCCATGGATAAGCTCTCAGCTAAATAAGACAAACAATACAGATCACAGTGTGCTCGCATTGTCCTCACGCGGTGCGAAAGGGTCCGTGTTCGATGTTGTTTTGCCCGAGAACGGCCCGGGGCGCTCTTTACAGTAGCTGTGGGGCAGCGGTCCGCGGGTCGCACGGATGCGCGATCGGTTTGGCAGCGTGTCAAAAGAGCGTTTGTTCCCCCGTCACAATAGCCGCGGCGACCTCCGTCCTGCCCGGCTTCACGCAGCGCCCGCAGCTGATGCGTGCTCGCGCACGGGCGCCGGGTAATTTGTTAACAAGGGCCCCTCTACATCGGAGACAGATGCGCAAACTATTTTCAATTTCCACGCCTAATTGTCGCGCCCGTGTTGTTGACACTGGAACACCCAGGCCCCTAATTATGGGCCATTGTCGGGAGTCCATTATACGGGGAGCGTCTCGGTGATCCCATTGACCTTGAACTGACATTATAAGCTGTGTCTAATCTTTTCACTCTATATTTCTGACGCTCCGTCCTTTTGATTTCCCCCTGCCTTTGTCCCCCTGCCTGGTTAGCATCACAATGGGCCTGCCCCTCAACCCCGCGGCGGACTCTGCGCGCTCGGCCCGACACGCTCTCTCGCTCATCGCCACGGCCAGACCACCGGCCTTCATAACGACCATCGCCAGGGAGGTAAGCCCCCCCCGAGAGGAACGCCCTTATTGTGACTCGGCCCCCTCCCCACCGTGTCCTCTTTACCCCCGCCCTGTCACGCTGGGGCCCCAGGCTCAGTTTGACAGCAGACCCGTGTTCATTCTCTCTACGGATCAGGCCCATGAGTCAAGCAGGCTTAAGGAGCGTGTGGAGGATAGAGTGGGGCCCACTGAGTTGTTCACTGTTTGTCCATTATGCAGTGGGAGTCAAAAGTGTTCTTCCCCCCTGCCTTTGGCATTTTTCACATTATATTGTCTTGCTTCATGGGTTTCTGGCCACTTATCAACACAAAAGTTTGTGTTCATAAAAACATCAATTACTTTATGATGTCAAATAAAATCAAATAAAAAACGTGCTTAATTCATTTGAAATAAAAAACATATATTTGACATAATAGAGTATTCTGTGTTGATCAGTGGTAGAAAATCCCAATTAAATCTTTTGATTTAAAAAATAAAATAAAATTTGAAAAATGCCAGAGGGGGTGAATACTTTTCATACCCACTGTATATATGACTTCATAATGCCAGAAGAATAGCCATATCCCATTTAATCAAGTTTGCCTATTTAAAATAAAATAGGGATACTGAAGTCCACTACATGTTGAAAAGAAATCTATTTTATGCTTGCTTAGGCCTTGAAACTGTTGGGTGGAAATCTAGATTTTTTCCCACACCTGTAGTCTCCACTACCACCAGCCATAGTAGCTCGTTGCCATTTTGTGTGGAAGGCTGACGCTAAAAAAAGAGTTATGGTTATGTTGCTCCCAGAAGAGGTGTTGGTGGGCCAGCAGGGGGCGCTCCTTCCGTGGGCTCCCTGTAAATCCAGTACCACGTGTGCAGCGATGGGCACTCTGCTGTAGGAGGTGCCACATTCATTTCAGATGAGCCACTGAACTGCGGTTATAGCTCGGTTTTTGTGTTGGGACTTAAGAAAGGGAGACCTCAATGTTCTGACCAAAATTCCTGTGCCAGCTCTCTGAATATGCCCACCTAATCAGCCAGTTCACCAAATCCGCCCTGCCCCCAGGTGATTTCCTACACGAGTCACTCGGGCGTGATTGATGGTGATTGGTGAGCGATTCCCATTGGGGCCACGTGTACTGAAAAATGTA
The DNA here is from genome assembly GCA_029706075.1 of Aldrovandia affinis. Taxonomy (NCBI): domain Eukaryota; kingdom Metazoa; phylum Chordata; class Actinopteri; order Notacanthiformes; family Halosauridae; genus Aldrovandia; species Aldrovandia affinis. The sequence goes on along the minus strand of JAINUG010000066.1, from coordinate 4,559,699 downwards.
TGCAATCACTACTGTAATGGATAAAAGCGTCTGATAAATGGCATATGTGTGTCAATCCCTCATTCCTTACCCTTCCTATTTCCTAACATTGTCAATGTAAAGGAGAGATGTGCTCGGCTGTCGGACGACACGGTTGTCGGTTGTGTTGACACGCTGTGCGGTTCGGTCGTCCTCAGGTGCACAGGCACACGGCCCTGCAGGCGAACACGCAGTCCCAGCAGAACGTGCACACCACCACGCTGGCCCGGGCCAAGGCCGAGATCCTGCGCGTCATCGAGATCCTCATCGAGAAGATGCCCAGCGATGTGGTGGACCTGCTCGTGGAGGTAATGATAACGACGACTTACGTTATTGTAATCGTACAGCCCTTTTCTGACGTGCCGCTTTCAGGAAAGCGACGATGATTAAAAAGTAGTGATTCAAAGAGAAGTTGTGCTGTGAAGAGGGGCCACCAGGGTCTCAAAAGCATTTCATTTCGCTGCTTCTCCTCTTCCTTTCTTCACGGAAACTGACCGTAGGGTCACTTTATCAATAGATCAAACTTTGGCAAAGTGCCTGGTTTGGACCCTTCAGCATTCAGAAATGCTTGCTTAGACCCCAGGACTACCAGCCAGAGGTGTGTTTTATTATGTCTAACCGAAGCCTTTGTAGATTGAAAATGCTTCTAAGCATGTATTATAAGTGATCCGGTTTCCTCTCCTCTGTTGGGTTTGTTTGTTCACTGATGTGTAAACTCAAAGGTTTTTTTTTCTACCTCAGAGAGTAGCCACAGGTGCCCTTTAATCCGCTCAATATTCTCACAATATACTTTCAATTAGACCACTATTGCGACTGTTACGAACTCCTTAACGGCGGATAACCGTATTTCAGTCAGTTCGGTAACGGTCCTGCCCTTTGGCTTGAACTCCAATCAGATAAGGTCGCTGTATTGTGTTTTTCACCCAGGACACTCCCAAGTTGTTTTACTGTTCATACAAACACCCTCCTATTCCTTTCCTTCCTCTGTATCTCCTGTGTAAACATGTCTAAATCTACCTGTGCATGTGTGCAGTTAACTTCTCGGGATGTCTCACGATGAAAGCCTGGATGGAAGCTCTGGAACTAAACCGATGAGTTAAATGAACTCGAGTGAACGTGTGACTAGGTGATCATGTGATCGCTCTGATGGTCCCTCCTCCCTCAGGTGATGGATATCATCATGTACTGCATGGAAGGATCTCTGGTGAAGAAGAAAGGTCTGCAGGAATGCTTCCCCGCCATCTGCAGGTGAGTCCCAGTGCTTCCCTGCTGATCAGTATTTTTCCTCAAGCTTTGCCTACTCTTTGTTGTTATGGGTCGACTGCGGTGAGTCAAGGTCATTCGGGCGTCCATTTATTGTGGCATCGAGTTACATATGTATTTATATCTCTAAATATGCTGCATCATTCATTTTTCGATGCATCCATCCATGGCAGCTGTTACTCAGCAGAAATGATTTCTTCTAACAAATCTCGCTTAGTTTGAAAGTTTGCTGAACCGGTTTAACTGCCGGTAAGCCCAACAGGTGATAGACGTCCGCATTGTTGTTGACTAATTACTGCTGCTCTGCTCTGTGCGCAGGTTCTACATGGTGGGGTACTGCGACCGCAGTCACAGGATTGCTGTGGGGGCGCGCCAAGGGTCTGTCGCTCTCTACGATGTCCGCACTGGGAAGTGCCAGGTAAATCAAAGCCTTTCCTCCTGTAAGGGACAGTGGGGAGAGGGAGGGGTCCTATAAGGGACAGTGGGGAGAGGGAGGGGTCCTATAAGGGTGGGGAGAGTGGGGGGGAGGGGAGGGGTCCTATAAGGGACAGTGGGGAGAGGGAGGGGTCCTATAAGGGACAGTGGGGAGAGGGAGGGGTCCTATAAGGGACAGTGGGGAGAGGGAGGGCTCCTATAAGGGACAGTGGGGAGAGGGAGGGGTCCTATAAGGGACAGTGGGGAGAGGGAGGGGTCCTATAAGGGACAGTGGGGAGAGGGAGGTGTCCTATAAGGGACAGTGGGGAGAGGGAGGGGTCCTATAAGGGACAGTGGGGAGAGGAGGGCTCCTATAAGGGACAGTGGGGAGAGGGAGGGGTCCTAGTGGGGAGAGGGACAGTGGGGAGAGGGAGGGGTCCTATAAGGGTGTCCCACAGTGGGGAGAGGGAGGGGTCCTATAAGGGACAGTGGGGAGAGGGAGGGGTCCTATAAGGGACAGTGGGGAGAGGGAGGTGTCCTATAAGGGACAGTGGGGAGAGGGAGGGGTCCTATAAGGGGCAGTGGGAAGAGGGAGGGGTCCTATAAGGGACAGTCGGTGAGGGTCAATTTTGCCGGGAGGGGACACCGTGACCCAGGCACTCTTGGCCTGTACACATGGATGGTTGAGAGTGCCTGGGCCCTCGAAGCTGGGTCCTCCTGCTGCAGCCATCGGCGATGGCGATTGGAGGAATGATCGGTCGGGGGAGTAAGAGATGGGGAGACATGGCAGTTGGCATTACGGATGGTGAGCAGCGGGGTCTGGAAAAGATCCACGAATATGGCCTTTGGAAAACATCAGTTGTGTCGATCTCTTCTAGCTTTGCCTCGTCGTTTTTAAACAGGGTTTTGGTGTTTCATCTCTGGCCTCTTGTCTCCTTGCAAGGATGTTTGTTGGTCTTTCCTGGTGCAATGAGTGGAGAAAATTACAGTGATTTCAGTCCCAGCTTCCTCCTGTGCCTTTTGAGTGGCAGGTTGTAGCTTCAGCTCAGCTCCATCACTGCAGTGGCTTGAAGGACATCCTTGAAGGACAGGCTTGAAGGACACACTTGATTCTTCTCAGCGGTTTGAGAAGGGTGTCAGTATTCGAGGGGTAATTCACTTCTTACTCATTGCACCAGCCATGTATACAGCCTGTGTCCCCAAGTGCTAAACTGGAACCGGATTGTGCTGCAAACATACCTTCATTACACATTCATTCCACATGTCACACCTATATATGTAGTAACAGGTAGCTCACCTTTCAACTTTCAGAATAACATCACTTCCCACTAAAACCAGTAGCGTTTTTAGAATGCTGAGAGGGATGCTGTGTTGCTGCTGTGTTACTGTTGCTGTGTCAGTTCCACAAATCGACATCCTAAGAGCAGCGAGCAGTGTAAAGCCTTGCAGGCATGCCTTTTGTGGTGTGGGACAGATGGTGGGGGGCAAGTTTAAACTGTAAGCATTGCTCCTGGCTGAACCATATGTGCATCTGCAGTGTTGACCTCCCCTCAGGTCTCCTTTGCCCTTGGTCCTCTTAAATGCACCTTATCTGATGATGTCATTCACTTGGCAGGCTTATCTCCCTAACATGCGTGCATCTGTATTTTTTTGCCACTTGCTAAAGTTATTCAGCTGCTCTAAAAATTGGTAACCGTTCATATTGCGAATGTTTGGTTTCTCATGTTTTAGCATCTGCAACATGGGACTGCATCGTGATTAAAGGAAACGTGAATCATTCTTTGAGACCAGTTATCCCTGCATATTCCCTGCAAATCACTCATGCATTCTACCATCGATGGCATCATTGTTTCTCAGGTGTATTACTCAGTGATGGGAGAGTGAGGCTTTATGAATCCCATGGTGGGTGGAGCTACCTTTCACTATTGATCACTGGAACCAATCAATAGTTAGAGTTTGGTCTCTACTGTAGAGTTTGGCCTCTACGGTCAAATGCCAAGATTTCTTCAAATCATCGAGTCACCGATGACACAATATCTCCACTCACTCACTCTCCCGCTCCATATTCTTACTGTCGAGGAACATATTTTATTATTCCTTTTGTCCTAAAATTACGTACTGTACGTGTTTAAGGAACAAATGTTTTTAAACTTGTATACAAATGACGAAAGGTCTGATTAGGTTTCATACGATCTTCATACGCTCTTAAAATTGGTTGCTTAACTTAAATTGTTTTAATAATATGCTGTTTGCTGATTAACAATGGCTTATATCGGGGTTGCTCAAATCGCGGGCTGAGCTGCTGTTTTACAGGGAGTCAGGCGTGGACATGCTCTGGCCAATCAGTTGCACTAATTGTTCAAGTAACTAACCGAGAGAAAGGGAAAACCAGGACCGAATTTGGATTCGTGGGCCAGATTTGAGTAGCCCTGGCTTACATGGTACCTTTGTAGCTTGCTAACAACAGTAGCTCACACACTTACACATTCAGCCTCTCTGCTCACAGCCACCGCAGAGCACAGCGTCTACCTATTCGTTTTCAAGTATCCTGCTTTCAGTGCTGTGTACAGGTACTGTACGTATGACTGTTGCGGGGTAGGCGGAAGTAGGTAGATCTGGGTATGGGTACCATTAAGACAGGGGTGTCCAATCTTATCCGAGAAGGGCCAGTGTGGGTGCAGGCTTTTGTTCTAGCCCAGCACTAAACAACTGATTAAACTAATCAAGGTCTTGATTGTAGACCATGATTGGTGAATTAGTTGAATCAGGTGTTTTAGTGCAGGGCTAGAACAAAAGCCTGCACCCACACTGGCCCTTCTCGGATAAGATTGGACACCCCTGCATTAAGAAGTTAGGGAACCTCTGTTCTACGTGGATGTTACAAATCAAGGAGAGAATCATTTTGATCTGACGCGAAAAAGGCTCAATGATTTCATTTCTTCATCCCAACTGAAAAGCCTGCTTTAGGTACTTGTTTTCAAACGAGGCGTGTTTGCACAATACCCGACAAGGGAGGAGATTGCGTTCGGAGCGGGGAATACGCAGCAATGCTCAGGATGGTCTCAGGTGAAGGATGAATGGCTGGAATGTCACCTTGGATCAGCACAAGGCCAGAACGAGCCCTTTCACGCGCAGCTGTGGGGATTTCACTGTTGTTTAGGATCCCAACACCTGCGCACCTTTCTGTTCATAATGGGCTGTTCTGTCCCAGACTCGGGCAGCCAGCCCCATTGTTCCCAGAATCCCATGGAGAGTCTGTCACTGAACACGTTACGTATGCTGTGTTCAAATCCAATTATAAAATATATCTTATGAGGATCCTTATCTGCAGGACCCTGTTCGCAAATGCCCTGTTTAGCAATAATTCGTATTTAACGCCCTTAAAATATATGAAAGAAGTCAAAATGGCTAAATAGCATTTGTTCATGCCAATAATCGACACTAGGCTTATATGCAAGTCTTACCATTACCAACACAACGCAGAGCAAGTGCATTTGTGGAACCAATAGTAGTTGAGATGGATGGTTGTTTCTCAGAAAAACACAGTGATCACATTAATTCTCATCCCCCCCAACATTTTGGGCATTGTCCTTTGATGGCACTGAGCAGATGCCTTTTTATGAGGTTAAGGCACTTCATTTGGATTTCTGAGCCCTCTTAGTTGAATTTCTCCAACTCCTTTCTTGGTTCCTTGCTAGTTTTTAAATTTGCTATTTACTTCATACCATAAATGTTCTATTGAAGTTTGGCTAGGCGCTCGCCATGGCCAGTCCACAGCATCGATTTTATGCTCACTTAACCGTTTCTTTATATACTCAGATTCATGTTTTGGATCAATATCATGCTGGAACGTCCACTTTTGACCTAGCACGATCTTCTTGGCAGAGGCAAACCGGCTCTTGTTTGAATGCACCTTTCCCTCGATTCCAGTCCACCGGGTCTAGAGGATGTGCTGTAAAACAAGACCAAAGGCCGACCAACCTCCATATTTCATAACATTCCTCTTTACCTGAGTTATTCCTTTCCTGTGCCAGACATACCACAGATGAGTATCTGCTATAGTGCTCACAAGGTCAAGTCTCCCAAGTGTCTTTAAGAGGCAGCTTGGCAAACGCACCCTGCTTCTTTTTAGACTCAAAAGAGGCAGCTCTGCCATGAAAGGTCCAAGTATCTCAATTATCCCAATGATGCCAGATTTTATTGAAGATAAACTTGCTGTTGACCTCGGGTAGAAATTTGCCTCATGAACAAGTTTTCGAGTACAGCTTCCTCTTCCTAGCAAAGTAGTGGCTGTCTTAGTTGGTTCACGCATCTCGATAATGGACACTGTAGTACAAACAGGTAGGCTCAGTTTCTGGTGAATCTTTGTATGGCCATCACCTGACGTGTGTAGCTCGCTGACTTAAACCATGGTACCAAGTGCCAATGTATTGCTTCTGTATGTTTTTAGACTTTTTTAGACTTTTTATGCCCGGTGTGTTAACACAGCTGTTAGAAATCCAGAGGGTGGAAATATCATGTAATATATTACATTTATGAGACATAAAATTGTTAAAAAAGCTAATTACAATGTGAGAATAAAATGATCATTGCATTTGTTAAAGAAAATACAATAAATAATAATAATAATAATAATGTATCCTGCCTGTGTGTGACAATATATATGTGCACGTGTGTATAAAAACACATTTTAGCCACACTTTGAATGTTTTGTGTGTTTATGTGTGCATGCATGGGTGCACATGCGTTTGTGTGCATGTCCTCTGCTCTGGCTGAAGATCCATTAATGGTTGGTGTCATGGCGATGAATTATGCAATGAAATTTTGGTTGCAGTGCCCTTATATAATCCCCTGCTCATGTGTGCAGATTGCCTGATTTGATTTTGGTTATTCGTTTTAGATAGGGGGATAGAGAACAGAGCAGTCGGAGACCAACCACTGTGCACAATCTTTTACCTTCTGACTCTCTCTATCTCTCTCTCTCTCTCTCTCTGCCATAGCACTATTATTTAAAGCTAGGTAAAGTGAGAATTCAAAGTAACCCCCTTTGCCTCATAACCATTGTGATTGCGTTTCAAGCACATAAGCGTTCCCGACCGATAGATCTCAGAGACACTGCGGAAGCAGCAAACTTTCTCACCCATTGTTCCGTGTTATGCTCCGAAATTAAGTCATTTCATGTAGGTTCACTGCCACACAAATCCTGCAGCTGAAGCTGCTAGGGCACAGCACCACATTAAATCTTTAACCCTCACAAAATGGAGCTTTCTGGAGGAACAGAGTCACGCAGAGGGAAACAAAAAAAAAATCCCCTCTTTTCCTGGACTCTTTTGAAAAGAGTCTCCAGCGCCCAGCAGATAGCCGAGGATGAAATAAAAAGGTGACATTTTTGGGTCCTTTTTTGTAATATTGATGGTGTATTGTGGGAAATGGAGCAGGGTCAGTGTCCTTTCCTTGGCCGTATCGATTCGCCCTTCAGCTGGTGGTGGTGAGGCGCGAGGCAGGGGCTCTGCTGTTGATAATCTACACAATGTCTCTGTGAGCATTATTGACTCGGTTGCAGCTACTGCCTGTGGCTCTCCATTTTTTACCCCGTCGCCATGACAATCATAATAAAACACAGGATAACGTGGGCCGGACTCCGCCGCGCCAGCCGCCTCCTTTCTCCCGCGCGTCTCGAGAAAATTAAAAAGGATTGGGGAGGGGGAAACGCAACCTTTCTGAGCGTAACAGTCGCTTGAAAAATGGCCAGTCAGATTTTTGCGCTGACTTTTGAAAATAAATGACTGTGATTGTACTCATATCATGTACGTTTGACACGTTAACATGTCTTTGTGAGAAAAACGACCTGTTTAGCAAGCAGACACATTTTCGTCTCCCATGATTCATGTTTATTAATGTTATGCAAAAAATTTAATTATCATGAATTTATCAGTGGTTAATTTGTTCATTAAATATTTAATTTAAAGATTTAAAGAACATCACCTGACAGGCCAGATGGCTATGAGGGGAGTGGTGCCCTAAAACCTTTTGTGAATAGTATGAGTATTTGTGTATGTGATTCCATACAGTACAATGACACATACTATATAGGGCACAAATTTCCCCATGCAGCCTAATTATGAGATACACAGAATAATTTTACTTTTGGTTACTTTGAACTGACATTTTAGAAATGATCAGCAATTCACCATGGCTCAGCTTAGTCATTTGTCCTCATAATATTGCAATATTATTGTTGTGTTCGTAATAAGTTTGTTCTTCGCTATGGCAGTAGAGCTGAAAAGAAAAATTTCGATCGCTCCCTTCCTTTACCTGAAATGGAAAAAAAATGCGAGCCCTATGGTGGAAATATGACGTCGAGCTGTTCTATC